>JAJOZX010002582.1:0-47500 GCA_023014485.1 Bathynomus jamesi
TAAACATTCACCATGTCCATCCATCTTCTTCTCGGCCTCCCTCTCTTTCTACCTTCGCAAATACTCTTATACACTCTTTTTACAACTCTCTGTCATCTTCCATTTTTTCAAATTGTCCAAATCACCTCAACACACTTTCCCCAATTTTTACTTGCACCGATTTCTGGACATCAAATCTGTCCAGAACCACACGATTTCTAACTCTTTCAATCCGGCGCACGCCGCACATACTTCTCAAGTTATCCATTTCAACCGCTCTTACACTTGACTTCTCCCTCTGTCTTCTCATTGTATCAGTTGCTCGGAGACACTAGCACCGGACCTCCATTTCAGGCCATGTCACGGTTTCACACCCAGACAAAAGTGTCGGTACTAGCACACCTTCACGCAAATATCTCGCAGCATCTCGATCCAATCTCCACTTTCTCACAACCGCTTTCATCGCACCGAACATCTTTCTTCCTTGATTCATTCTACAGTTAACTTCATCCTGCACTCTTTTATTTACTACACATCCCAGATACTTAAAAGACTCCGCCACATCTGGTGTTTCACCATTCACCATTCATTACAGTCTGAATTTCCTTCATTCTGCACAATCAGTAATTTGCTTGTACCCACATTCACTTTGAGCAATCTTCTCTAACACTGCCACAAAACTCTTAACAGCCTCTAGCGTATCACACTCACTCTGAGCAAATAGCACAGCATCATCCGCATACGATAAATTCGACAGGCAGGCGCCACCTACTCCCACCACACACCAGATTCATTCTTCTTTCTAGCAATCGCACTTTCGCCTCTCTCATTTACCTTGAAGCACTTCTGCCTCAAGGGTGCGCTGCTCCCACGAAGTCCGCTCAGCGCCTCCTGAGACATTTCATCACTCGAGGGAAACACCCACCAACACTTTCGCGTCCGGAGGTATTTTTACATTATTAAACCCCCAGCATTCGAGCCAGTGGACAAAATTTAATACAAATCTATCTAGCAAACACAAGGGTACATTAAATGATAATCTAAACGCATAACCGGGCATTTTTGCATATACAAAAATACGCGATGTCTCGGTTTGCTTCATTTCCAGACTGTGGGTATGGAAGCATCCATCCTAAGTATATTCTCTGAAGCATCTGCAAACTGCAATAAAACATGGGGTATTTTTTCTAATGGTGTTGGATGCTATTTGAACCAATGGGCGAACGGAAATAGTGTTCTCGGTTAATATGTTTCTGGTCACATGACCTGAACTTTTGGTCAAAAATACATTTTTCTGGGTTAATATTACCCGTTCTTTTCAAATCTATTAGTTATTTTTTGTGCAAACTATTGTAGAAAATAATATGAATATTAATAAATTAATAATAATAACACGTTTGGAAAGAGGAGCTAAAGCTACACTAGAAACAAAAAACAGAAGTTGGGGTCACTAGTTTGGTGCTAAACGACAATTTTACCTGTTTATTTGTTGCCTGCTTAGACCTACAGATCTACAGAAGCTAAGGCTAACAAAGACCCTAAGATCCACTCTAAGGTTAGCCCGAGAGAAAGGAAAGAGTAGCGGGTTAAGAGAAGAGAAGAGAATAAGGGGTTAAGTAAGAGCAACACCTATCACTCATGGGTTAACATTCATTCAGAAAAAGAGGAAAAGTGTCTCACCATCATCATCCGCCGGCCACTGCCGACAAGTCAGAAAGATAGTCGGAGAGAATAGGAGAGGGGTGAAAGATGAAAAGAAGTAAAATAAGAACGCTTACAAACCATGCAAACACAGTCTTAACTCACTGTCATACCATGCAAACTACAAACATGCAAGTAAAGAGAGTTACAGACATGCAAAGAAAAAAAAAAGAAAAAAAAAAAAAGTAGGTACAGTTAAACAAAAAGTGGGTTAATTTACGCTACGAGCTACATCTACGTTCGTGTTAGTCTAATTTTTTTTTTTTTTTTTTTATTGCTGGCATCACACGCTGGCATGTCACAAGCTGGCATTCATCGTCAACAGACTCATCCTCGAGCACCACCACCAGAGCTCCTGTTGTTAACTTTCTTTTTTTAATTTTAAACAACGTTAATACTTTTAAAATGTCTGTCAAGACGGTTCTTAAACATATTAACGCTGGTAGAATGAACGACTGACGCGGGAAGATTATTCCATTTATCAATTACTTTAAACGTAAAGAAGTTTTTAGCGATATTAGTAATGAAACGTCTGCCACGCAACTTAAATCCGTTATTGCGAGTATTACTATTATCGAAAGTGAACAGTTTGTCAAAATTTACGTTATCGATGTTATTAACGATTTTGAAAACTTCAATAAGCTCCCCCCTTAATCTTCTAGTAGCGAGTGAATACAAGTCTAACTCTTTAATCCTATCTTCATAAGGCTTATTGCGCAATGACGGAATAAGTTTCGTGGCACGACGCTGAACCCTTTCTAACCTATCAATATCCTCACGCAAGTACGGGCACCAAAACTGAACGGCATATTCTAAATGAGGCCTGACTAGGGACTTGTAAAGGGGCAATATAATATCCTTCGATTTAAATTCGAAATTACGCGCTATGAAGCCTAACATCCTATTAGCTTTTGCGCAAGACTCCAGGCACTGGTTCCTAACCTTTAAATCTTTAGTTACGCGTACGCCTAAATCTACTTCCTCGTCAACGCTCGCTAACCCGCTATCATCCATCGTGTACGCGTAATTATTGTTGCGAGAACCTATATGTAAAACTTTACATTTATCTACGTTAAATTGCATCTGCCACTTATCCGTCCACTCCATAATCCTGTCTACATCGTCTTGGATCCTATTTCTATCGTCCTCGTTAACAACCTTACCGCCTATTTTAGTATCGTCCGCGAATTTTGACACGTTACTAGTCAATCCTACATCTATGTCGTTAATGTAAATTACGAATAACAATGGGCCTAACACTGAACCCTGTGGGACACCGCTACCTACCTCTAACCACCCCGATTCACTACCATTAACTACGACCCTCTGTCTCCTAGCACGAAGCCATTCTTCTAACCAGTTAGCTACCTGACCGCGTATACCGTGCGCTTTAACTTTCGCAATTAGTCTCCTATGCGGAACTGTATCGAACGCCTTAAAATCTAAATAAATAACGTCAGCTGCCCTATGCCTATCGTATTCGCGCACTATTTCGTTATAAAATTCTAACAAATTAGTTAAACAAGACCTATGGCGTCGAAACCCGTGCTGACTACTATTAATCAAACCCCTACTTTCTAAGTGATCGATAATACGATCCCTAACTACGGATTCCAAAAGTTTACCGACAATTGACGTTAAGCTAATGGGCCTATAATTGTTAGCTACCGCGCGGTCGCCTTTTTTAAAAATAGGCGTGACGTTAGCTAATTTGAAGTCTTCAGGAATAATCCCCGTTTCGAGTGACTGATTAAAAATCTTCGCTAAGGGCCTACGATAACGTCTTTCAAATCTTTCAAATGTCTGGGATAAAAAGCGTCAGGGCCTGGAGCCTTGCTAACTTTTAGCCTATCGATATAATGCGCAATCTCAGCCTCGTAAACAGTTATTTCATCCAAAATAGTCTCGCTACTAAATGGAACGATATCGTTCACGTCGGGGACATTATTTACGTCTTCTACGGTAAAAACTGTCGCAAAAAAGTTATTGAAAATACCCGCCATTGCCTGAGCGTCAGAAGCCAAAGCGCCATTTACATCCACTAGAGGGCCTACGTTATCTTTTACCGGCTTACGATTATTTACGTATTCAAAAAACTTTTTTGGATTATGTTTACTATCCGCAGCTATAACTATCTCTAAATTACGCTTAGCATTCCTAACTGATCTTTTAACCTGACGTCTAAGCTCGATATATCTATTGAAATTAGCTACCTGGCCATTGCGCTTGTTAAGTCTATACGCTCTATTACGCTCGTTTATGAACTCGCCTACTTCCCTAGTCCACCACTTCGGCCTATCACGATTTCTAACGCGCTTGGGCCTACGAGGAATAAACTCCCTTTCAATATTCCTAAAACTTTCTTTAAACGCCACCCAACGCAAATTTGTGTCATTACCCATAAATAAGTTATCCCAGTCCACTACTCTCATCCTATCAGCAAAACTATCAAAATTAGCCCTACGAAAATCAGGGACTTCTATTACGTTACTATCCTGGTGTTTTCTATCAATAACAAACCTAAGAATTTGATGATCGCTATATCCTAAACTCTCGCCTACTTCTAAACCTTCGACTATATTCTCGCCGTTCGTCATCACCAAATCTAAGATATTATCACCGCGCGTTGGTTCGGTAACTATCTGTCGTAAAAAGTTATCGTCCATAAACTCAACCAGTCTCAAACCCTCTTCATTACCCGTAAAATTCTCGTAATTAACATTAGGGCAGTTAAAGTCTCCGACAATTATACTATTCCGATTGTCAATAAAATTACCAAGAAGTGAGTAAAATCTAGTGTCTATATCGAGGGGTTGAACGGGAGGTCTATAAACAACAACAAATTTAAAACTAATACTACGCGCCCTAACTTCAACACATATCGCATTAATTGCTGCCGGAAAATCTAACTTAACCTCGATAGCCCTAAGGGAATTACGAATGTACAGCAAAACGCCGCCTCCAAATCTATGTAACCTATCATTAGTAAAGAGTTTAAAACCCGGTATATCAAGTTCCCCCAACAAGTCCCGAGTCACGGTATTTAACCAAGTTTCAGTGATAGCAACTATATCATAGTTGCCGGAATAAATTACCGCCTTAAATTCATTTAATTTATTTCTAATACTACGCGCGTTGCAATAAAAAACGTTTAAGTTATTTTTTACCACGGGCCCGCGTTTTAAACTATTTATCACGTCGGGCCCGCGTTTCCCGGACCCACAACGTTTAAAGAAGGCTTCGACCTATACAGCTTTCGCACGCTTTCGTCTATTAACCTACCTAGCCTAGCATTACCTATTTCATTAAAATGCACCCCATCTTTTATAAAAAGGCTAGGATCATTGAATTCGGACCACAGCTTTACGAAGGGTACACTTTCCTCAGCACAAATCTCTTCTAATTTATTATTCAAAAATATTGTTTTGGATGTAATTCTAAGACCCAACCCGTGCCTAGGGGTAATACCTAGAACTAAAGACCTATCTGACCTCGCCTTCAGGGACCTAATTAACCCCCTATATCTCTCCAAAAGGTCAGGCACTCTCGTATCGGGCCTATACGAGTCGTTGCCTCCTACCATCGTCACCAACATTGAGTGACGGGAAGCAACGTCAACCCTATCCACTTCGTCTCTAACTCTGTCAACCCTGGCCCCTGGGAGACAGACCCTCCTCCTCTTGGTTGGATTCCGTTTAACGAATTCTTTGTCCATGTGGCGCACTAAAGAATCCCCAATTAAAATAGTTTCCCCCTCATTCACGTCCCTTTCCAAATGGGCGAAAGGGTTCGAAACCTCGATAGGGGGGGGGATTCCTATCACCTAATGTACGCGGCCTAGCTCCACCCTTAACCTCTCTAAATCCCTCGCTATCTACTACTCTCGGACTAACCTTAACCTCTTCCTCAACTCTATCTAACCTTCCCGACAAGCTACCTAAACTAGAAACTAAGTTACGCACCTCACCCTTCAAATTACTAACGTCTTCAACGTTAATATTGGTTCGGCTTCCGTCAACCGTAGCCCTAACCCTGCCATCATCAAGCGTTGCAAGTCTATCCGCTACCTCACGTACACTGCGTTTTATGTCCACTAATTCCTCCATGAACTCGCAAAAGAAACAAACTGATCTATCGGTAATCGCCACTGGACCGCCGTTATAATCCTTAAATTCCGAATACCACCGGTTAACCCTACACCTAACACACGACGCTTTCTGCGACGGCATCGCGGAGTTAAAAATTTAAACCGTCACAGGTATAAGTTAAATTAAGCCGGCACGCTATGAAAACTTCTAAATCGCTAAAAACCACTAATATTCAATTACTTAACTATAACAATGTAAATTTAAACGCAAGTATATAAAATTCAAAAACTATCCAAAGTAAAATTCTCAGCAATATACAAAAGTAGATGCAAAATCAGAGAGCTCAGGAAATGCGTCCGTTCAGTACAGAGTACGAAAATATCGGGTAAACTTTAAATAGCTATAACTTTCTTAATATTCATTTGTATTTGTAGTCAGGGGTTATGCTTTATTGTATAAAATGTAGTCAAAAATACATTTTTCAAGTGTATTTTGGTGTGCTTTGTTCGAATATGGGGTCTTATTAAAAATTTGGACTGTGTTCGAATTTTTTGAAAGTTGCATTACAGATAAAGTTTTTCACGATGATTTCAAATATGAAACTCATTTTTTGCGGGAATTTTTTATTTGTATGTTATAAGTCTATGAATCAGAAGTGCTTGCCAATCATGCTTAACATAAGCTCGTACAAATTTTGCCCTTTGTGACAACTCGCCTTTTTATCCTTTACATTAGTCCTTTTGGCTGCGGCTACCCAGGCAAGGTGGGTACAATCTTTGTGTATAATTTAGGTCTCGAGGGTACGGGGACAGAGCCCCCATAATGCGCTCCTACCCTAAATTTAATTTTTTTTTTTGCGTCCCGACTACTGTGCTTTCGCTGGTTTAGTATTACCCAGCGAAAGCCGCAGCAGCATCCTTTTTACATCCGGTAAGGACTTAACACCTTTTGCATTTAATACGTCATCAATTTATGCCGTCATAGTGACTTCCGGTAAGACGCGCCGTTTGATTCTTCCGTCAATACATTTTATTTACATATCGTGGCATTTTCGGCATTGCTTCTTTTTGGGCACAATCCCCACACTTTGCATTTTGTGCAAGGCATCAGTTTCGCTTAACGAAAACAATGATTATAGGTTATCACTCATTTTCACTCACCAGCAAAAACACAAACTCCACAAAAAATGAGTTGCATACTTAGAATCAGCATAAAAAACTGTACTAATGACAAAATTTTCATAAAAATTTAACACAGTCCAAATTTTGGTAATTATTCGTTTTTTGACTCAGTCTCTTTTTATAATGAGAGCAAACTTTTCTGGTCAATTTTGAAGTGTTCTGCACGAATCTGCCATCCGTTTCCTGTGCATATGCGTAGTTTTCGGGATATCGTCATCTTGAAAACTACGCATTTGCACAGGAAACGGATGGCAGTTTCGTACAAAACACCTCAACATTAACCAGAAAAGTTTGCACTCGTCATTTTTGTTTAAACTAACGAATTTAAACGAAAATATCATGACTTAACCTAACTAATCATCAAGGGCGTACAGTTGACCTAACCGGTGTCACGTACTGAACTGTCCGCAAAACATTAGGACCGATCAATTTGTGATGCGTGATCTTTACGGGGGCTCCGCCCCCGTACCCCCGGGACCTAAATTATACAAATGATAATGTAATAACATGTGCCAACCTTGCATGGGTAGTCCGCTAAATTTCGCCTGCCCTTAAACTGAAACGACACGTTTATTTTTAGGATTTTTTTTACGGCACCTAAAGACCTTCTGGTCTTTTCTTAAAATACAAGCACTTATTGCATTTAGGGCAGGTCACGGATGTCTTAATTATTCCGTGATTGAAAAAAAGGTCTAAACTCTTGTCTTCATCGAGGGCAATATGGCGGATCACGTCTTCAAAATCAAATATGCATAACTGACACGTCATACTTCTAGTCACAAAAAAAAAAACTGAACAGAGTTCAACAGACAAACAATTGCTAAAAATGATTTATTTGTAAAACAGGACAAATTGAATTACGCAGAAGTAGCCAGAATCACCAAAAATAAGAAATATTCACCAAATAGTCGATATATATATATATATATATATATATATATATATATATATATATATATATGAAAAAACACCAAAAATAGGAAATATATTTTGATAAAAAAACACATTTTATACAAATTTGCACAAGGTAATATATATATTTTCTTATTCAGTTTTGATTGGTTATTCAATATATATTACTGTTATAGCTGGGTGTGACTGGGTCAAAAAACGAATAATAACCCAAATTTTTAATAAGATCCCGAATATGACCTTCATTTCTTGTGCAAATGAACAGAAATACAGTTGTCATTGCATGGCCCAAACACGTATTTCTGTTCATTTGCGCAAGAAATGAAGGTAACATCTGAACAGAGCACACCAAAATACACTTGAAAAATGTATTTTTGACCAAAAGTTCAGGTCATGTGGTCAGCGACATAATTACCGTGGTCTCCACAGAAACTGTTAATTCAGCCAGATATGCAGGGTGTCCCATAAGTTTGGTCTGATAGGAACATTTGTTTTAAATTAAATTTGCAAAATTAATACATTAGAACTAAAACAAATGTTCAAATTAATGTCTTGTTTTGGGACCTTTTTTTTTTTTTGTTGCAGGTAGAATAACGCGCAATAAACTCTGACGTACGCGCCCAATCCGTATATTTATTTATAGTATTGAACGCCCGTTCTCTGACTTTTAATTTTATCTCTTATTTTCGTCCAGGATTATTCGGCCTACCCAGGACGGATGGCCCTTTAAATTGATAGGTTAGGTTCCTTCGGCTTTCCACAAGCCTACTTTGAACGTTAATTTTCCCCAGCTAACAAGAGGGGTCTATCACAAGGTATTTAAAACAACACACGCCCTCTTATAAATTTTATTAAATGTTACTTGACACAGTACATGCATTTAATATTTTATTTTGTATTACATCTATAAAATTTCAGACAATACAATAATCTTAACGTCAAAGACAAAGTTCACAGTGATTGACTTCAAATCGTTAAATTGATCAACAATGATAAATCTAAAGAAAAGATTAACAGTTATCGGAATTTCAATAATTTATAGGTCGAGGGGTTTTATGTTTTAGTGCAACAAAAAATACATAACAATAAATGAAGTGGTCGGAATTCGACCCAGATATTCAAAGGATAAATTTACAGTACTTACTAAAGAGTAGGAGACAACTTTCTCCCACTTGTGCTGCGTACGGACCGTAGATTTACGGCCGCTACAAAGCTTGCAAACTCTACAATGTTAACTACCGGGACTTCTTTCTGAACCCAAATGGACGGATTCAGGAAATTAGGGCCCAGACGTACCCTATTTCTTATTTAAGTGGAGCTAAATTTACTTAAGAGACCGTTCACAAAACTCTTGGTCCGTTGGTTAACATTAATTAAGTTACAATCAAATTCTCGGTTAAGGTCGCTAACCTTCAAGTGAATATTCTCAAATTTCCGCGTAAACGAATTTCATGAACTATAAGTTCTTAATTCTTTTTACTTTAGTGACAATTGATTCTTTCAGTTTTAAGTTTTCTTACTTTTACGCGCCGATTTCCGCGTAAGCTAATGACATGGTATACTTTCCGTTTTAAAGTTTATTACGCCACAAGTCTACAGGGTGTTTGTTTAACCACAGTTAACTTCAAGGAGGAACGACTACAACTGACTTAACAATTTTCGAATTTTCTTTACAAATTTGAAGGACCCCGCCTTCCAATATTCTGCAAACCTATCGAATCATTTGTTTCCCTAAGATCGTCCCTCCAGAAGGCTATTACCCATACAAGAGGGAAAGAAGGCGTCTTTACTTCGTTTCCCAGGATCCTGGGCCCCCTGATTGGAGCTGGACCTGATTTCCGAGTATAGACCCCTCCTTCTTCCCACGAAATACATTTCAATACCGTTAACAGATTCGAAGCCCTAAGTTTATGACCCCCTCGTGGTTCAACTTTAGCAGCGTCTTCGAATCTGTCTTACAAAAGTCACAAGATCATGCAAAAGAGATATTAAAATCTTCGACCTCGCGAAAGGGGAAACCACGCATTTGAACGCACGTCCAAATCCGTTGGATTACCCTTCTCGCTGGGGTCGAGTCTCAGTGATAAACCTCTGTCCCCACGTGGCTTGGTTTTATTACTTCTCTGATAATCCGAACTAAGATAGAACAACTTTAAACAATCTGAAACACTTCGGATTTATTCGTTCATGAACGTTTAAAAACCAAACCACACTGCGTTCAGAGATGTACACCTCGAAATCTTAAGATTAACAATCCTTCACTTATTTTATAAAAGATCTCTGCCTGCAACTTCATGGTTACGACATCCCTCCCCTCCTTTCATTTTGCACTCCGATGCAAACTTTCTTAACTAGGGTCGGGTATTATCACTTTTATTCACAAAAACTTTCCATTTACTTGTCCCCTTGATTGGGACACTATCACTGATAGATTTTATTTGTCCCCTTTATTGGGACACCAACACTGACACACTTAATTTTAGTTAACCTCGGGTTCCTCGTAGTGTACTCGAGGTCGGGGCCTAAGAGCATACTGACGCTCAAACGGTGGCCCTGGGAAAGCAGCCTGTCTGCTTTCTCCGGGGACCCTATTCCCATAAGGTCCCCGCGAGGAGGTAGTTCGGAAGCACCTGGCGGCTCCTGCTCGCCACTCGGTCCTGCCTGGGGCAGGAGGTGCACTCCGGTTCACCTCCACGGGTCGATGTTCCTCCGTTCCCGGGCGAAGCTCTCGGGGAGGAAGTAGCTCGGAGGCGCCCGGCGGATCCCATTCCGCCACTCGGTCCTGCCAGTGGGCAAGAAGCGCCCTCCGGTTCACCTCCCCTAGTCGATGTTTCTCCCTGTCCTGGGCGAAGCTCTCCGTGAGGAAGTAGTTCGGAAGCGCCCGGCGGTCCTCGTTCCGCCGCTCGGTCCTGCCAGGGGGCGGGAGGCGCCTTCCGGTTCACTTCCCCGTGTTGATGTTTCTCCGGTCCTGGGCGAAGCTCTCCGTGAGGAAGTAGTTCGGAAGCGCCCGGCGGTCCTCGTTCCGCCGCTCGGCCCTGCCAGGGGCGGGAGGCGCCTTCCGGTTCACTTCCCCGTGTTGATGTTTCTCCGGTGTCGAGGGCGAAGCTCCTGAGAGGAGGGGCGTTGGCCCTTCCCCCACCTCATCCCCTGCGTCGTCCGCCCCGCCTTGTCGCTCAACGTCCCATGGGGCATCGATGCTGCGGCGGATGCGGTCTCGATGGATCACTATCTGATGTCCAGTGATCATGTGACGCAGGAGATAAGTGACTGGAGTCTTCTGTTCCTGATGATGATGTAGGGACCCTCGTACCGGGGCTCCAACTTGCCTCTGCCCGGTCGCGGGTAATCAATGTACACCAAGCCATGGGGCGCCTTCTCTTCGAACGGCTTCAATTCCTTGATTCCGTTAGCCTTCTTATATTCCGCTCAGACTCCTCTTTCGGTCTTCGGCGTATTCCTCTGGGTTGTACGGTAGGGCGGATCGAAAATGAGGTTTTTAAACTTGTTTTCGAAATTCAAATATGGCTAGTGCGGAAAATATGTGGGTGCTATAGATAATGACTGTGCATAAATATTAGTCCTGCGAAATTATATCTTCAGGTGCCACAAAGCCGTCGAAAAAAGTGAAATATAATGATTTTCTTATATTCTGCATTAGTACAATAACTGAAACTTACTTGTTATTATTATATATTAAGTGTTCCAATTACCAAAATAGTTACTGAATTACGCAGCTCTTAGTTTATTTAGATCAATGTTCTTTTGATTAATGATCTAAATAATCCAGAACTCACCACGAGGAGGTGGCTGCGTGTCGAGCTCCACCCTTGCCATCCCAACCACCCATCCTTGCGCATGTTTTTTTCTATTAACGTTTTATTTAAACTTTATATTCAGCTTTACTTTCGAATGATGGCATTTTTTTACGTGACTGAAGTGTTGATCTTATGAAGCCATCTCGCGCGTTCAATCCAAATACTTTTGATGATGCTTCAGTCACTAATTTTACCATTCTTTCTACTACTTGTGTATGACAAGGGAATTTCTCGAATGGAGGGGTACTCTTGTTTTCTATGAATTCTTCAATCTCATTTTCTGTCAGGTGTCTTGTCACAGGTGGTTCAGTGACAATGCATTTTTGCCAATTAATTAAATCAGTATAATCAGTAGCTTCAAATTGAATAACAGGTACTGTGAAACGCCTCACAACTTTTTCCTTGTTTGTTTGCCTTGCTTTCTTTATTCGCCTCCACGCTAATTCTCTTATGGCGCTGCGGTCATCATGAATCATTGATGCTAGAATATTTTCTGTATTTGTAAAAAATGCATTTCTTTGTATGACAGGGTTTACAATATCCTTTACTTCGTCATTCAGTGTTCTTGTTAGTTCAATAGTTTTGAAAACATGTTTTGAGCCATTGACAAAAGACGTACTTTGCTTAATAGAAAACCACATTGGGATGTAGACCTTCATTATAAAAGAAGCAATGTTCATGAGGTTCTCAGATGGACTTACAGTTGAAACGTATAGACGAAGCAAACGATTTGCTGTAGTCAGCCATCGTGAATGTGCCATTTTGCCTGGACTACGATGAGCAAGATCTGGAGAGCAATATCCCTTTGTTATGGCCTGATGAATATCAATTAGATATTTTTGGTCGGTGCTAAGATCTTCACAGTCTACAGTTGGTTCCTCAGCATCAATCCTTTCAAACTCGACAATAGGAAGACTCTCACAGTTCTCTAATTCCCTGCCAATAGGACCGGTGAATCCGCGGGGGCCAGATGTTTTTCCATCCAGCTTTGCAACTAAATGGCGTAATGGCAATTCATTGGCATGGAGCTGGCACACTAAATGTTGAACTGGCTTCTTCAGCTTCAATTCTATAAGCCTTATAACGCCTCCCTTTTCTCCAGTGTTGACTGCTGCACCATCGCATCCAATGGCAACAAGGTTTTCCAGGTTCATGTCATTATTTCCAATATACTCAAACATTCCTTTACATATTTCTTCAGCTGATCCAGAATTCACAGAATAATGGCCCAAATAATCTGAACCAGGTTCTCTCACTAAAGTGATATGTTCTTCTGTTACCCTCTTCTGATATACTTTGGACTCTTTTTTTTCTTGGAAGAGTGTAGAATCTTTTCGACCATCAAAATAGATTCCTCTGATTGGGACCTGATTTTGATCTTTCATAATTTCTGATCTCTTCTTTTGTCTTTCTCTTCTGATTTTACTCCTATCCACTACTTCAGATGTATTGTCAATAGAAACTTCTCCAATATCTTGCAATACTGCACTAACAATGAATGCTGCAGCTCGATCTGAAACTGCAGTCCTGTCACAAGCAGTAGCCACTGAAGGTAGATTTGTAGTTTTCCTTTTCTTGAATAATTGTTCTTCAGGTTGTTCGAGCTTTCTCTTCGAGCTAACTGGCTCTGGAAATGTATCGTCTGATATTTCGCCAGATTCACTTTCACTATTTGATGTCGATGATGATAATTCAACATTTGTATCCTGCAATTTCTCCTGTGAAGATTCTTTGGTGAGCCTCACAGCTTCTTTTTGCTTTCTTAGCAACGTAGATGCTTTTTTCTTTGAGAGTGTAATATCTACTCTATCAATAAACAGTTTTCTTTCACTCCTTTGATCTAAGAGGAACGTCTTCTTCCTTTGGAACCGTTTTTTCTTTGGGACAAGAACATTGTGTTAGTACTTTGCACTTGCACGCTGCAATGTCAAAAAGTTTCGTGTGTGCTTCTTTTTTGAACATATCAATCTTTGCTTTGTAAGCTTCAGAATTTTTTCTGCTTTGGTATGGCTTCATAATGACATGATACTTTTCGTGGTAGCTTCTGAACATTGTTTCAATTCGCCTGTCTGACAGAATTGGGACGGAAGCACTTTCCCAAATTGTTTTCAATTTATCAACAACTTGTTCTAATATTTGAGATATTGAAGGATCTTTATTAGTATTCTGTTTCAAATCGTTTCTTACAAACAAGTAATATTTGAAACTCCTTCGTATGTAGGAAGATTCCTGTTCCACAAATCTTCCCCCATACCAAACATGGGGCACTCAGTTGAGGCCCTGGTTGATTTTGCACAAACTCGAGACATTTTGAAAGTATACAAATCTGAAAAAGAAAGAGCTAATATCAATTATACGTTAATTTCAGTTAATAGTACATGGCAAACTTAGGGCAACACAATACAGAAATGCAAAATATATAAGAAATATAGTTTAGACTATCTGAGTAACGCCAACAACAGAACACCCACCTGCTACGAGAGCGACAGCTACACTGAACCGAGGTACTCACGTGACAGCTGAGTGAGCTGACTATAGAAAACTGTTTTTAGAGAATAGAAATTTTTTTTAAAGGTTGACTGAGCTATTTTTATACAAGTGTGAATAAATTCTTGTCTATTGTGCATCGTGGACTCTTCTGTAATTATTGGTTAAAATCTGCTTTTTTCCATTTTTTTCAATATTGAAGGTCATTGTGGCACCTGAAGATATTAATGTTATGATTTTAAATTTATACCAGCTTATTTCCTCACTACTCCACACATTTTCCACTCTAGCCAATTTGAAAATTCGAAAAATGAGTTTTTCACTCCGCCCTATTGTACGGGCTCCCGCACGCCTCCTGTGGCATGCGAAATAGCTTTGAAGGTACGTTGGGGCTCGCCCGTACATCAAGAAGAATGGAGAATACCCCGTGGCTCGATGCACTCTGATGTTCAAGGACAATTCCACGGTGTCGAGGATTTTATCCCAGTCTCGTCCCGTTTCTTTACAAAGTATGCAGAGTTTGATGCATAACTCTTTATTCCGACGTTCGACCTCCCCGTTGCTTTGGGGCTGGTATGCGGCGGTCCTGGTGTCGTACCTCCCAAACCCTGAAGAGCTCCTGCAAGGTAGAGTTCCAGAACTCCTTGCCTTGGTCGGATACTACTGCTGAAGGGGCACCCAGTTTGCACCGTATCAAACGATGGCACTTGTCCGCCACCTCCCGGGCCGTCTTGTCCTTTATTGCTGCCAGTATGGTGAATTTGCTGAAACTATCCACACGTGAGGATATAATGGCTGCCTTCCACGGTCGGAGGAAGGGGACCAACTAAGTCCACGTGCAGAAGTTCCCAAGGACTGTGGCCTCGCACACAAGGCATTGTTTCCACAGTCACTTTCCGCGTCCATTTGTTCCGCGCGCACGTGTCGCACGCTTGGACTACCTGCTGTACCTGTTGAACCATACCTGGCCAAAATAAAGGTCCCGTAGGATTTCTGTAGTTCCGGCAGCTCCCGGATGCATGCTCCCGACGTCAGTGTGGGCTTTCCAAATGAGCTGCTCTCTCAACTTTTTAGGAACTACGATGACCTCTCTTCCGTTCGCATCGATGTAAACCAGCAGGTTCCTCACTAGTTTGACTCTCGACGGCTGGATGGGCTTGGTTACGGACCAGCTGAAAGCCTTTCCTTCTTCGATGGCTGCTCGAATTGCCGCTATTTCAACGTCCTTCTACTGTTGTTTGCCGATTACCTTGCGATCAATGATCGCTTTGTTCGGATATTGCGTTCACAAACTCCTTCGTCACTCCAGGCGGGCGGGACAACCAATCGGCCACTCTGTTGAGTTTGCCTTTCACGTACTCGATGAGAACGTCGTAGTCTTGCAATGTCATAACCGAACGCTCTAGTCTTCCATTTGGGCTCTCGGTGTCCTTCCCTCAGAAGCCACTTCAACGGCTTATGGTCCGAACGGACGATGACTCTCTGCCCAAATATAACATTGCTTCAATTCCTTTCTGTTGGTTGGCCTCTTCTTTGGATTGTTGGGGCTTCACCCCGTTCCTGGTGACCACATGGCCTAATTACCCCACCTGGGACTGTAATAACTGACATTTTTCCAACTTTACCTTTAAGTGGTGGTGCGTAGGCTATCCAAGGCTCGTTGTACCCTCTCGTCATGTCCTTCTAAAACCTTCCAAGGACAATGAGGTCATCTAAGTAATCTGTACTTCCTTGTCCAGTTGCTTCGGCAAAATAAATTCATTACTCTTTGGAACACTGGTGGACTATTGGACAATCCAAACGGGACCACCCTGAACTCGAAATGACCGCTTCCCGTGGGGAAGGCAGTTTTCGAGATGCTATCGTCGTGAATGGCCAACTGCCATCTCCCGAGCGTAAATCCCTGCTCGAGAAGTAATGAGTCCCGTGCAACTTGGCCAAGGTTTCCTCAATGATGGGTACTTAATATTTATCCTTGCTGCCATTGACGTCCCAAGGTCTATAGTCTACACAAAGCCTCAGGGCCCTACGCTTCTTTTCTTCAATCGCTTCCCCTTTGGATCCTGTGGTCACTCTTCGTTCCTAGTGATCACGTGGTCCTGGTACTCTACCTGACGGTAGTAGTTAATCTTTTCTTTCCCTCGTCGGTCTTCTTCCCTTTGAGAGCGACGGACATCGGTGAACATGCGTCTTGAGGTGTTTTCAATCTCTTCTTAGTCACTTGTGGAAATTTGACTCTTTCTCACCGTGACACTTGTTCCATTTTTCGTTTCGGGCGAGGAATCACGGCTGTTCCGACGAACCTCCCCGTTCTCGTTGCCTCAACCACCATGCCGATGTCATCTTATCTTCAAGGTAATACTCTTTAGTCGTCACTTTTATTTCTCAAAGTAACTTTACCGCCTCCTTGGAAAGTTTAACTTCCCGTTGAGATTTCCCGCTCTGTGATACTTGCAAACCACGCTGAGCCTCACTGCACATTCATTGCAGCGTAGAGTAAACGTCCAGGGGAAACCATACCCCAAATTTTCTTCTTCGTCTATTCCCTTTTCCTTTAACTTTTCTTTGGGGATTCTGCTCGACAACTTTCCAAGTATCCTCGAGCCTCACCGCATATCCCATGCAGTGGAGAATAGACGTCCAGGGGAACTCATATCCCCAATTTTCCACTGTCTATTCCCATATCATTTAACTTCCCTTTGGAATTCTGCTCGACAACTTCTCCAAGTATCCTCGAGCCTCACTGCATATCCTATGCAGCGGAGAATAGACGTCCAGGGGAACCCATATTCCCCATTTTTCACGATTACCAATGGAAACGACCAGGTGGAACGGCTATGCTGTATCACTCCTTGATCCAGCATTTCTGCTATTTGTCGCTTTACCTCCTCCTCGTGTGTAATAGGTACCTGTAGGGTCGCCTAAAGATGGGAGGATGGTCCTGGGTTTCCAACTTCATTGGCATCAGGTTATTATAACCCAATGGCTCGCCACCCAGTAAGAAGACATCTGAATAATCCCTTAGCCACTCTTCGACGATTTTCCTTTCTTTGTCGGAAAAGGATTTCCAACCAAGGACATGGACTTGAGGCTTGTCACTCGTTCTTCGAAGTCCTTCAATGCTTGACTTCCTTTCACCGTGACATTCGTTCCAATTTGGGGTGAGCGTCGACTACCCTCCCAATTAGCTCTGCCTCCGTCACTATGCCCACGACGTCTCTTTTTTCGCCAAGGTATTCTTCGTCATCCTGATTGATCATCAGTAACCTCATCTTCCTCTGTGGGATCCTGCTCGGTAACATTTTTTAAGTTTCCCCGAGCTTCACTGCACATCCCGTGCAGCGGAGAATAGACGTCCCAGGGGACTACGTCCCCGGGTCTCTGACTTCCTCGTCAGAATCACGGCGGCCACCTTTAGTGTTTCGTGCGGGATTGCCTCTACCAGAGTCACCCTCGCACTTTACTGTCTACTCCCTTTACTTGGATGGTTACTGTTTCATTCAGTGACTGTCCTCTTCCGGTGGTCTACCTGGGCTTCGTACCTTTGTTTCGTCTTCATGTCCTCCGAAACAATACGCCTATAGTCAAGTCTTGCTGAGCCTCTGGAATTATACAAACACAAAAGAATTCTTCAACCCCCCTTCCCATAGTCAAACTTACTTCTACTCCCTTTACATGAATGGGCGGGGCAGGTGCAACTGAGAAGTTGGCCACTGTCCAAAGAAGGCTCCCGATGTTCTTGTGCATAGCTTATGTCAATGTGACGGAAGCTCCACCATCGCTCAGCGCGGTGGAAGCTTGTTGAGCGACGAGTACTGGTAGGGTGATCAGTCCTAGCCGACGGACTCGCCGCTACTTCCTCTGAAGCTATTCGGGAGGCTTCTCCTTCCAATCCTGTCGAAGGTTTGCTCGATGGCACGCCTCTTCCCAATTTCGCATTTGCTGACAAATCTTGCACTGGCTCCGGCCACTTTCTTCCATTGTTTCCTCTTTGGAGTCTCTGTCTTCATTTGACTTGGTTTGTTTTCTCTTCTGGTTTCTGATGGGGTTGTAGTCACATTCTTGAGTTGTGTTATTCCTCCTGTGACCAGTGTCACAGTTCTTCCTTCTGGGCTCTCCTCTCTTGCTGGACTTGTCTCCGTCGTTCACCTCCACATCCTTGCTGTTGTCCTCCTTTGTGGCTGTGGCTGTTCTTTCTTCTGAATCTTGTGAGTTGTAGTCCCAGGATGTGGGAGGATTTTGCAGTTTCTGCAGTCTTCGGCTTCTGTCATGTGGCGTTTCTTCTCTTAGGACCTCTTCATCTCTTAGTCCTAAGCTTGGGTTGTTTACCGAAAACTGGGTTGATTCCATCCAATAGTTCCCGAAAGGATGTTCCTTTGATGCAATTACAAGCATACTCCGGCATAACGGTCTTCAACGCGTCCTTAGGTATGCCCACTTTAATATGTCTCCTTGTGGGATTAGCCTGAACCAAGGCATTACCTGCACTTAATGTTCTTGTGGCAATTGGGTTGACTGTCTCACCTTGTTCCTTCCTGACGGCGTTTGGGCTGGTTCCTGGGTTCTCTTGTGCCCGTTCGCCCATAAACTTCGGCGAACTTCCTTCCAAGGTGTGTCCAAAAGTCGTTTGCTCAGGACCCCTTACTGCCTGTTCACGTTGCAAAGGTAAGCTAGTACTCTTTAATACCTGTACGACGGTTTTTATATTCTGCTGCCGGTCTTCGTCGGTGCGGTGTTTCTCGTCTCTTGTGGTGTGTGCACTTCTGCAAGGATTCTTTGGGATGTCTTCTGGGTTCTCTGGTCTCCACCCAATCCTTTCTTGCCTCGAAGTTCTTCTGTACTGGGAGGAACTAGAGAGATTCTTCGGGGACGAACCCCCGATCTTCGGTTGTCCAAATACTCCCATCGCGGAATAATCATTACAAGGTCTTCCAGTTTCGACCTTCTTCGATTTATTTCCTCCCTAATTCCTTTATTAACCGAATAATTTTGGCCAAATTTATGCTTTTTAAATTTTCCAAACTTTCTGTACTTATTTCGTTTAAGTTCGTTGTTTCGGAATCACTCATGTCACTTACGCTTTCCTCATTCGTTATTTCTACGCTCTTTACCGACATTGCGAAAGTTATTTGTTTGTTTAAAAAAACCTTTAAAACTTTAATCACTGTTAACGACCCTTCTTACTGTTCTCAATTATTGTACCGAATTATTGTTATATTACTTTAGTAAATTAGTTACAATTATTTCCTATAATTGCTGTTACAATTATTTCATAAAATCACTGTTACAGTGACTTCATATAATTGTTGTTACAATTATTTCATAAAATCACTGTTCCAGTTACTTTATATAATTGCTGTTACAACTATTTCACAAAATCACTGTTACGGTGACTTCATATAATTGTTGTTACAATTATTTCATAAAATCACTGTTCCAGTTACTTCCTACAATTGCTTTATTGTTACGCAAATTTATTTTAACAAAAGAGTTACACTCTTGCGATAAATACCTTGCAATAGAATAATCCCACTTCTGACACCAAATGACGTACGCGCCCAATCCGTATATTTATTTATGGTATTGAACGCCCGTTCTCTGACTTTTAATTTTATCTCTTATTTCGTTCAGGATTATTCGGCCTACCCAAGACGGATGGCCCTTTAAATTGATAGGTTAGGTTCCTTCGGCTTTCCACAAGCCTACTTTGAACGTTAATTTTCCCCAGCTAACAAGAGGGGTCTATCACAAGGTATTTAAAACAACACACGCCCTCTTATAAATTTTATTAAATGTTACTTGACACAGTACATGCATTTAATATTTTATGAATTACATCTATAAAATTTCAGACAATACAATAATCTTAACGTCAAAGACAAAGTTCACAGTGATGAATTAAATCGTAAATTGATCAACAATGATAAATCTAAAGAAAGATTAACAGTTATCGGAATTTCAATAATTTATAGCTCGAGGGGTTTTATTTTTAGTGCAACAAAAAATACATAACAATAAATGAAGTGGTCGGAATTCGACCCAGATATTCAAAGGATAAATTTACAGTACTTACTAAAGAGTAGGAGACAACTTTCTCCCACTTGTGCTGCGTACGGACCGTAGATTTACGGCCGCTACAAAGCTTGCAAACTCTACAATGTTAACTACCGGGACTTCTTTCTGAACCCAAATGGACGGATTCAGGAAATTAGGGCCCAGACGTACCCTATTTCTTATTTAAGTGGAGCTAAATTTACTTAAGAGACCGTTCACAAAACTCTTGGTCCGTTGGTTAACATTAATTAAGTTACAATCAAATTCTCGGTTAAGGTCGCTAACCTTCAAGTGAATATTCTCAAATTTCCGCGTAAACGAATTTCATGAACTATAAGTTCTTAATTTTTTTACTGACAATTGATTCTTTCAGTTTTAAGTTTTCTTACTTTTACGCGCCGATTTCCGCGTAAGCTAATGACATGGTATACTTTCCGTTTTAAAGTTTATTACGCCACAAGTCTACAGGGTGTTTGTTTAACCACAGTTAACTTCAAGGAGGAACGACTACAACTGACTTAACAATTTTCGAATTTTCTTTACAAATTTGAAGGACCCCGCCTTCCAATATTCTGCAAACCTATCGAATCATTTGTTTCCTAAGATCGTCCCTCCAGAAGGCTATTACCCATACAAGAGGGAAAGAAGGCGTCTTTACTTCGTTTCCCAGGATCCTGGGCCCCCTGATTGGAGCTGGACCTGATTTCCGAGTATAGACCCCTCCTTCTTCCCACGAAATACATTTCAATACCGTTAACAGATTCGAAGCCCTAAGTTTATGACCCCCTCGTGGTTCAACTTTAGCAGCGTCTTCGAATCTGTCTTACAAAAGTCACAAGATCATGCAAAAGAGATATTAAAATCTTCGACCTCGCGAAAGGGGAAACCACGCATTTGAACGCACGTCCAAATCCGTTGGATTACCCTTCTCGCTGGGGTCGAGTCTCGGTGATAAACCTCTGTCCCCACGTGGCTTGGTTTTATTACTTCTCTGATAATCCGAACTAAGATAGAACAACTTTAAACAATCTGAAACACTTCGGATTTATTCGTTCATGAACGTTTAAAAACCAAACCACACTGCGTTCAGAGATGTACACCTCGAAATCTTAAGATTAACAATCCTTCACTTATTTTATAAAAGATCTCTGCCTGCAACTTCATGGTTACGACAACTCGCTTCCTTATTCCATAAAAAGGTCCCAAAACAAGACACCAATTTGAACATTTGTTTTAGTTCTAATATATTATTGTTGTAAATTTAATTTAAAATAAATTTTTTCTATGAGACCAGACTTATGGGACACCCTGTATGAAGATCCTGGAAGGGATTATTACAGTTATTCCAATGAAAATGTATCCGCGCACCAAAGATTATTCATGAAGTTTGGTGCCCCAGCTGGCACCGCTCGTGCTACGCAAAGACTTCATGATGACATCCATGGAATTAAACGTTTTCCATGGCCAGGTCAGGCCAGGCCAATCCCCGAATATGAATCCAAGAGAACATGTGAGGTACATGCTAAATAGGTAATTAAAGAAGCGGTAACCAAAGCCTACATCGAGGGAAAGCATCATCAGAGCCATAAAGAGGCCATAAAATGAACTTGTGATTGGAACGAGTGCGTTTGTGTTGCATTTTACATCTGAAGAGTCATGCACCCAAACCTATAAAGACAGGGATGTTCGCAACGCGATCGTTGTTGTTTATAGTAATAATAAACCACGTACAGGAACCTCGTTAATACGTTGATCCTCTGTGTACTAGACAATGATGGCTCGAGTTGCTAATTTACCGTGTTGCGGTATTTGCATAAACCAATGAAACCTTTCTTATATATATATATATATATCCTCGCTAATTTGACTTAATGCGTCGGTCGTGGGTTCGGAATTGTAAAAAAATCAGAATAGCGGGGTTACCCCTTAAGCCAGTGGTGCACAAACTTTTTTGATGTGAGGGCCAAACCAACCATCTGTTTTATATGTAGGGGCCAGATATATAGATATTCTATTTTTTATAAATATGCATTTTTATAACCAGGGGTAATATTTCAGATTTTTTTTTGGGTAGCTATACCCTTTTCATGTGAAAAATGTGAATTGAAAAGACCCGTGGGGGCCACATTTGGCCCGCGGGCCAGGGTTTGTGCATCACTGCCTTAAGCTATCATGAATTTATCAATTACGAAAATCATAATGTTGTTTTGAACATTTCGTATAAAGTTACTGATAGTTTTATCCTAAACTATCAAATATTACTATTATAATAAAAAAATATAAGATAAGTACAAAATAAGTACAGTACATGTAAATGCAAAAAATGAGAAAGAGAGAGAGAGAGTCGTATTAGCCCGGGGCAATACGGCAGCCTAGAGTCGGAATAAGAGAACGTCGGAATATCGCAGGAGTCGGACTACCGGGAACTTACTGTATATGATCTTAGTTTACTTCCGCCCGAATTGTTCATTTTGACGAAGGTCAAGCTTGTTGTCCCACCTTAGACCGACGGCTTAACGTGGAATCCGAATCACGACTTACCAGGAAAGTTCGAAATTACAGTCCTCGCCGGGATTCGATCTCCCGACCTCCCGACCAGGAGGAGTCCAGTGTGTTTTCCATTGTTCTGTTTTATTTTTAAATAAAAGTATGACGTTATTTTTAAATAAAGTATGACGTTATTTCCCCGTTTTCTTTTTCCAGGATCCCGATTGGAATCCCCGAACCTGTCCACGTTTCGACTTCGGGGGAGGCGCCCCCACAACGGAGGCCCTCAACGGAGAGAAGTCCGATGACGACGCCTCGCAGTCGTACCCAGTGGTCAACGGAGAGAAAGGTTCCTCGACAGACGCGATGCCCAGTGACCCCAAGGACGCGAAGACAGTTCAGAAAAGAGGTCAAGCAAACGGGCAGCTGCTGACGAAGCCCCTTCAGGAGGGGAACGAAAGCGAAAGGAGACCGAAGGAGGAGCCGAAGAAAGTGTCCGCTTTGAGGGTGAACGGACATTCAACGGACACCAGTGAACGTCGTAACGTGCATGACGCGAGTCCTTCCTCGTTGAAGAAGAAACGCCCGTCGAATTCAGGAAGAATCACGTGATAACGGGTTTCGCCCGTCGTCTCCGGCAGGACCCGTCACCCGGATACTCACTTTCGGTCGGGAGAGGCCTCCTCGAACCGGTCGTCCGGTTCTTCCGGCGCATCTTCTGTGTCGGAGGTTTTACTCGACCGGACATCCTGCTGCCCATCTACAATCACCCCAGGTACAAAGACCCAGCGAAGATCCCGGGCACGCCAAAGGCAAAGGAACCAAGGTGGCTCCCCCTATTGTTCCCAGACACGCCTACAGCAAGTCCCTGGGGGTGAGGAGGACACCGTTGTAGTGCCACGTCACGGGCACTCAAGATCAAGGGGGAAGAGCAGCTGGGATTGGCGGGAGCCAGTAAATTCAAGGTAAGGACTCACCTTTTGTAAACCTCCTGTAAGGGGGGGGGGATGTACCCTTTGGTTATCAACGCAAGAGGGTTCCTCGGGGTAATGGGTATTCCATAATATAAGAATCTGCCCAACGTATGAACGCGGATTTATCACTTTTGTGTGGAAGGACATTTGAATTTTGCTGCCATCATGGCCAAAGGCCAAGTGCCAAAGAGTTACATTTAATTTAGAGCTAAAATACCCTTGGGATCTCTGAATGCGCTTGATCTCTAAGGCTTGATCATCTAATGGTCTAGTTGGGCACGCCTTTGAGGATCATGCCCATTCATACCAATTTTCATTTCGCGAAGAAAAAGTATATGAATATTTTTACTGGTTTTGAGGATTCCTTTAAAAATAATGCTTTATCCTGAAGGCGTGTCTCGTAGACCTTTCGGACGTTCCTATCCTGACGGTGACCTTCGTGATGACCTCTTCTTTTCTGCAGGACGGCGTTGGGGAAATATTCCTATTCTGGGGCCCGCAGACCGTCGTTTTGGTTCTCCGTGTCGGAGGGAGCGACGAGAAATTCCCTCCGAGAATCGACGAAATAGCCAAAGGTAAGTGCATTAAGTGCCTATTAGCTGGTCACAAGTGCCAAGTGAATTTTACCCCTCTTCCCATAATAAAAGTTACAAGACGTATTTACACACACACACACACTCTCTCTCTCTCTCTCTCTCTCTCTGAGAGAGAGAGAGTCAAGATTTTTCATAAATAAAAAAGAACTCGAAACCCACTAAAGAATATATTCACAATTTAAATAAACAAAAAAAGGGGAAAAATTTTAAACTGGTAATAAGATTTAAATTTATTGACATAAAATAACGGGCATTTTAAGCTCATTTCGACTTTATTTATAATGGCAATAAAGGTGATTGTCCTATTGCGCTGCCTCGTTTCTTAACGTTAGAAAATTTTCGGTACGACAAAATAGCCCCTAAAGTATCTGGTTGTAAGGTTCATTATCGAATGACGATATCTTCTCGGCGGATATAAGCTCCGTCACTCGTACGTGAGTTCGCAAAATTCATTTTAAAATTATTATGCCTTAACGTATGTGACCTAATGTTATCCCACTCGTTATTATTGGCTGTCTCTGTCTTAAAATGCAAAGTTATTCCAGTGTTTAAAATGTAAATTAGATCAATACAAAATGTAAAATATTAAAATTGTCCATTTTTAAAGGGTCATAAATAAATGTTATTGTAGTTTTTTTCGTAATACTCTCGCACGTGAAAAAAAAGTTGACTCGAAATTGAAGCATTTTTGAAGCATTTTTGAAGCATTTTTGAAAGTTGAAGCATTTTTCTAAATTTTCTTGATATGTTATAGACATTTCAGAAACGACTTCAATATTACATAGTATCTATTTCTCGACATTTCACATGAAAATATTTTGGACCAAATTTTACAATTTGTTACAATAATTTTAAATAATTGTGAAACTGACCCTTAAGCTTTAGGCTTTACTGGGCTCTTAATTAAAAAATTAACTGTACAATAACTTACCTTGTTAGCTACGCTTTCATAAATGTATAATTTCAATGCAATCCAATAAAAAAAAATTATATAAAATTATATAATTTTATATTTCGTGCTTCTGTAATTTATAATTCCTTACATATCCGTAACATTGCAATTTTATCTCAATGTTATTTTTTTTTAAGTACGCAGTCCCACACTGATGATGGAAAAAGTAGCTTTCCGAAACGTCTGTACAACATCGGTAAAGTTTAGAAAACTGTTTCAAGCTTTATTATTTGACTCTTTAATGAAATTATATATATATATATATATATATGAAAATTATTTCACGAAGGTAACACGTGAAAAATATTTATGATGAATAAAACCACGAAGGAAAGGAAACACAAAATGGTGCTCAAGCGCTTTCGTCTAATGACATCCTCAGGAACACTGAACAGGAACAGCATCAATATTCCGTTAGAACAGGACAGTTGTCCAGTGCCCTTTTTGTCCATTTGTCAGAGTTAGCCCACTGTATTGATTGGAATAATGCTTCAGTTTTATTCCATTCAAGCAACATTGTTAATAGAAATATTCTTGAGTCTGCCATTATCCAACTTTCAAATAACTTCAACATAAGCAAAGGTCTTTTTCAACTCGATCCTGTTATGTTGAATTCCTTTAAAGCAGACTTAGATAAGAAGTGTAAAACATTAAATCTTTGGTAAACTTGTCTTCTACTTTATTAACTTTTAATTTGCATTTTATTTTTTTATATATATCGAAACCTGACCATAGGCAGCAATATGTTAAAACCCGGACAGAGTTCTAGTATAAATTTGTATTTTTATAATCCATTTGATCTTGTGCTAAAAATCGATTAACTTTTAATTTGCATTTTATTTTTTTATTTTTTTTTTTTTATATATCGAAACCTGACCATAGGCAGCATTGTGCTAAAACCCGGCAGAGTTCCAGTATAAATTTGTATTTTTATAATCCATTTGATCTTGTGCTAAAAATCGATATTTTTCCTTACAATCTGTACGCCTCATTGGTAATCCTTTAAGGTTTTAATTTTTAATAATTTTTTATTATTTTTACTTCTCTGTTTATTGTATATATATGTATGTATGTATGTATGTATGTATTTGTATATATAGATATGTATATATATATATATATATATATATGTGTTTGTGTGTATGTATGTTATTTATTTTTTCTTTTTTTCTTTCTGTAACCTATATATAGGCTTAACCTTTTTATATACTTCAGTGTTCCTGAGGATGTCATTAGACGAAAGCGCTTGAGCACCATTTTGTGTTTCCTTTCCTTCGTGGTTTTATTCATCATATATATATATATATATATATATATATATATACTCTCTCTGTCTCTCTGACAGAGATATACTGTTAAAAGTTATTTTAAAAATAAATTCGCAGAACTTTTCTCCATAAGACGAAATTGGTTGGTTGGTTAGTCCTGTTTTACGTCCATCTTCTACCAGAGGGCGCTGAATATTTTTTCTTTTAAAAGGGGAAACTGAGTGAAGCCAAATAGATTACGTGCAGGGGGCTTGGGACAGCCTTTGGTAAGGGAGAACCAAATTAAATCGGCTAATTGGGTAATTATGGATTACATTTAATAATTAATACATTTAAATAAAAATTAATTTACCTTTGAGGTTATTTTGTTATATACAGCAAGACGTTTATTATTTTTTTTCACTTTTTTCTTTAATTTAGCCAAATTTAACTTTTTCGTAGTGTCAGGGCGAGTTGTTAATTTTATGTCGCATTAAAATCTGTATCGATGTCAGAGACAATGATTTGGGGGGGGGGATTTTACCAGAAGATATTTGGAATTTTCTAAGTGTTTATGAAGAAATATATATATATATATATATATATATATATATAAATATATATATAATGCACACTCACACAGAAAAATTAAAAGCGATTGCAAAATGCTTTCGTGTACTTAACTGTACACCTCGTCAAGAAATAAAGGAAAAATGAAAGAAGTAAAAAACAGAAAGTCTTATAGCTAAAGATTAACAAGGATTAATGAAAGGAAAAAAAGACGTTTTAACAAGAATGTGTTCCATTTTATACGTTCTTGAAATATTATTGAAATTATTTATAAAATAGATGAAAGCACGTTCCAGAACGTTCCTTTCAGTTTTGTCTTTATTTATAACAAGAATTTTAGAATTCTCCCAATTAATACGGTTAAACGACGCGTTACGACAATTATTTGACGTCCTGCACGCATATTTATGCTGTTTTACTCTGCCATCTCAAGCTTTTCCAGTTTGACCTATATAAATTGAGTCGCATTGTCCACATCCAGTCGAGTAGATAGAGTCAGCTGCATTATCTGGGCTGTTCTTTATTAGGCGGGATTTAACGGTATTTTTATACTAATGACTATATTAATTCCATTCGTTTTAACCCTTTAAGGACTGAAGGTACAAATTGCTAACTTTTCAAATACAAGCATTCATAACTTAACCCTACAAAAAATTCAGGGCTTAAAAGGTTAAGTAAGGTCGAAAGCTGTTTAAGACGTACATGGTAAGGGAGGCTAAGGATATTTTTATGATCAAATTCCTTTTCAATTACGCTATTATAATGCCTTTTTTTTTTAGCTTTGCTTAAACAATTTTATGAACTTGGAATAGGATGACGTAGTTTTATGCCAATGTTCACGATACTGCATAACTCAGAATCTAAAAATTCAGGACTAACAACTCCCGTGTTAGTCCTGTGAAACGTTGAAGGAAAAATTGAAGATTTTATCGAGGGGTTATTGTCAGAATAGAAATGAACATAAGAGTTGTATTATTATTCGTAGCTTTGCGAAATACTTTAGCGATGTACCGATTCCAAAATTAGCCGATGCCGATTCTTTGCCTAGTTTTTAAAAAATCAATTCCCTTAATAAATTTTAGTAATCGAATATGAAAACTTTCAATTTTCACATTTCAAATTTGTTTAAATGCTTTTCCTTAGCTTACTCCACAATATACAGCATCAGAATTTGTTACTCGTATGCCGTAGCTAAAATGATGTTAAAAAGTTTTATGGAGCTATTGAAGAATAGGGCCCCCAGCCTTCTTTAGTTAGCTTTATAAGGCTAACTAACGAAAATATCCTAACCTAACCTAACCAATCGTCAAGGGCGTAGTTAACCTAACGATTGGTTAGGTTAGGTTGTGATATTTTCGTTAGTTAGCCTTATAAGCCTAATTAAAGAAGGCTGGAGTCCCTATTCTTCAATAGCTCCAGTTTTATAACTCACTAAAATTGTAAAATAATTTTATTTTAGTTTTATGAATCAAATACCAATATTTGAAGTAAATTGTTTTTCTTTATGTTGAAGGTATTTTCTTTCTTCAACAATGTCAACACACACCAAAATTTTCATCAAAATGTCAAGTCCCTGGTGGCCAATTTGGATAAAAAAAGAAAAATGGATATGCAATTTGGATTTTAAAATTATTAAAATATTTAAAATAAAGTTAACATAATAAGATGGTTTAATATATGTAATTTTAAAGTACAACTTAATACAGAATTATTATTAATATAGAGCAGGAGATTACAATAGTTTATGATATTTAGAGATTAGCTATTTAGAGAAAATGTAAATTTATGGGTAACTTAACTTATTAAGCTATGGCTTTTTCGTGAATGTAAAATATAAGCCTACTCATATTTTGTACAATTGCACTTTGAAACGAGTATGAATTATCATAAATAGTGTTTTCTGTATGTGTAATTTTCAATAAATATACGTAGATGTTCTTTTGTAATGGAAAATTTTAAAATTTCAAAGAATCAGCTAAATTTGGTCAATGTCGACCCCAATGTCGATTAGTCGGTACACGACTAATTTTAAATTTGAATTTATTTGTGTATCTCGTAATTTCGTACATTTTTAGCTCAAAAAATGGTGAGCATTACTAGCATGGTGGCAAAAAAGGAGCGGAGATAATAGGGGGATGGGGAAGGGGAGAAAGGGGAGTGCCAGTAGAGCAAATTTTTAATCCCTAATAAGATCTTAATCCGTTATTTTTTTTATTGGAAAATTTTATATATATATATATATATATATATATTATATATATATATATATATATATTAATTAAAGGATCTAAAGTTTAAAGTCCATCTGATATGATGTAGCACGCTGACGCAATGCTTCTATGAATATAGAGTATAGTAGCCACCGGCAACACTGTCCTAGGCATAACACTAATATTAATATTAATAATAATAAAAATACATGCCATTCAATGAGACCGAACGCTTCTGTGTACCCGTTACCACCGGACGTGACTGCGCTCACAAGCCAACCTGGCTGGCCACTTAAAACCAAATCACACACACACACACACACACACACACAATAGTGGTGTTTAAGGAAAAAAGCATCGGATACAAAGATAATTTAAAAATGTGTGTGGAGTAAATAGGAACACAGTTGCATACAATATTTATTAACATATCAAGACATTATTTTTTATTAATAGAGTAAGCTCATAATTAATGGTGGAAATAATTATATTTTCATTGCTTTGTATAATATATCCAGTTCTTTTTTATATATACTATCCTGTTTAATGTAATATCCTGTTTAATATACTCGATATACAGAGCCTTAAGGTCATTTACGATCATTTTTGTTCCTATTTTATCAATGGGTGTAACATTTTCATAAATTTTAATCTTTGAACAAATAGATTCAAAGCCTACTCAAGTACATGATCGGTTATTACAATATTATCGAGAAAAGATAATGTATACACAACACGTTCTAAGTGGGCGTTTATTCTCTTTTCACCAGTTTTTTCAACTGAAAACTGGTCAGAGTTCATAGCGATGTGTGAGGAAGTCTTCTAAATCCTAACGATAGTTACAAAGTATATAAAGAAAAGAGTTCCTGCGGATGAATATTGAAGGCGAGGGATGGTTTATATAACTCTCTAGACCAGCGTCCTCAAGCGAGTGGTACTTCTCGGGGGAAGTGTCTTCTAAGTATTCTCTAAGCTCCATTCCATTCTCACTTTGTTCTTCTCTATACTTCATAAAATCTTAAATCGAAAATGTATAAGCATGATCGAGAACGGTGTCAAAATAACGCGTATTAATTCGCGCATTTGATAAAGGTTTCAGACTGAGGAAAGTGGCTACTTCAAACAGTCTATCGAGGATGAACCGGTAACGAGTAGACACTAGTCTGTTATTACTGTTGTTTTTACTGAATGCGTTTAGATTAGTTTTCCACAAGAAACTTATTTCAACACACGGTTTATTCGTATCGCGACTCCCAGTTAACGCGCAAATAATACAATATGACGGGGGTTGTCACTAATCGTTACTCTTGTTGCCAGTACCGACTCGAGGTTTGTCAGCGCCTTGAACACTTTTAACCGTTTTAATAATTTTTTCATAATAAAAAAACTCAAAATATAGGAAAATACGTCTCTCGCCACAACACTAAGACATAAATGGACATGGACACTCCTCAACAATTTGGCTGCATGTCAGGCGATTTTTATAGTTTGGATTTCTTTTTATTCATTAAGTTTTTTCTCCGTTTTTGGGTGCCACCCAGCAGATTGCGCCATGGGCAACCACCCGGTTAGCCAAGGCCTTGAGCCGGCCCTGCTTGTTACACTCGCGGAAGCTGGCACTTTATAATTCTCAGCCGACCATTTCTCAAACAACACATATTTTCGACATCTTATCCAAAGTCAAATAAATCACATTATTTTTTGGGGGGAAGTCTACACGTTTATAATTTGTCTCGAGCGCATAATTGCACCATTGCTACGTTTAAACACTCACTGATTTAGAAAAAGTCACGGCGTACTTAGCGTTTGCTTAGCGGTAGTTCCATGAACCTTGCCGCATCACCTCCTTTGTGATGCAGCAAGGAGGCTTCTGGATAGCATGTCACGACGCTCCAAGCTTAGATGCTGTTGTGTGGACTGTGGTGGGTTGCTTGCTTCAGCTCGTGACGCTGACCTGGTGGCGAGTCACGCGTCTTATGATCGAGGCGCCCCCTGTTAGTGATTCGACGACTCAGCAGCGCTGGACGAAACGTGTAAGGATACGCACGAACATGAAAATGTAGTTTAGGGTGGCGAAAAAAGTATATATATACAAAATTACTTAACACGTTAAATAATTCGATAGTAAATCAATTCACATTGAGGGGGGACCCCATTCGAGAAAGACGTGCCCATACCGTTCCACTCTGGGAGACAAAAGGTACTCGTTACTAAGATCTATTATAAAGGTACGCAGGTCTCTCTCTCTATTACGAGACACCTTTTATCGTGGGAAGTGTTGTAGTGGTAAAAATATTTTAAATTGTCCATGATCACCAGGTTGGTACGTTTTGTCTTTTCCTAAGTTGGCGGTGAAAGGGGGTGAAAGGGGTGGGGCGGGGGCTGGGGGGTTAGTTTTGCACTCATTCTCGTTGCAAGTAAAGTGTTAACCTCTTAAGATCCATTAAATTACATATTAGTTTTTAAGAGAAATAAATAAAAGTTGACATTTGTGTACGTTCTAAAACTTGCCTTTTGTAGCAATACTTTTAAGTTAAAAGTAGAAATAGCTTTAATTGTACTCTGTAGGAGATGAAGTACTTAAAAAGTATACTATTATTCGGTAGAAGAACGTACACGAAGCGGTATAGCTTCTTCACAAACAAGGTTTTCTTGAATTAAAAATGTGCTCTTCTCCGGATTAAAGAATAACTTTCGGTGTACTAAATGTACTCTTTTTGCATTTTATATTCAGAGTACATTTATTATACCCGTTACTACTCTCACTTTCAAAGTAGACACAGCGAATAGTTTTCAGAGTTTCACCTTAATGAATTAAGAAAGTGTAAAATGACACTTTATAATCCGTAACCCAAGTTTGGGTTCGTGGGAACCATTAAATAGCATTTATGTCTTATTAAGGGAGACTCCTGAGAAGGTGAACCATATTGAAACGCAAAGATCGTAAAATGACTTAAAAATTAGTTAGAATCTTTGCTTCGGCAGAAATTAACTAAAAATCAAAGAAAAATGAAATCGGTCTCTTTTTTTAAAAATATTTATACCCTAAAAATAGTTTAATTTTTTTAATGCGAGTTTCGCGTTACCTATAAAACTTACCTAACCAATATAATCTGAGCTAAACTACTAAACTTTCCAAGTAAAATATGAGTTAAAGGGTATTTAAACCAAAAAAAATATATAATTGGAAAAATGAAGAAAAGTTACTTGACTTTCCAAACCTACGAATTTATCTACCGAATTTCACAATTGCACCCAGTTTTATCAGTAGAGCCCGGATGTTCAGGCAAAATGTCATAAATGCCTTTTTGTGCCTATTTTTGCGTTTACAGGAAAAAAAGTGCCCCTTTTCGTCATAAAGTGCTTAATTTGCCTTTTTTCCATTATTTTCTATTATTATTCCATTGGAGTCTCAAAATAGGCCTATCACTTTCTGTTTTATATATATATATCTATATATGCGCCTCGGTGGTGTAGTGGTTAGCGTCGCTGACTACGAATCCATCGACCCCAGGATCGAGACCCGGTAACGGCAGGCGGCGGCAGCAAAACTCAACTGTTCATCCTTCCACACAATAAAGAAATTGGTTGGTAGATAAATGGGTACCCTGGGTAGCATAGTGGTTAAGACGCTGGGCTGCTGGTGAAGCGTGGTTCGGATTTCACGTTAAACTGTAGGTCTAGGTGGAGTGAAAAGCTTGACCTTCGTCAGAATGAACAATTCGGGCAGAAGTAAGCCAAAGGTTACCAAAGGTATATGATGCAAACCTACAACGAAAAAGAAAAAATTATCCCAAGGTCTTTCGTGTATTCAACAATACACCTCGTCAAGGAATTCTAAAGTTAAAAGATTCCATGATGAGGTGTATTGCTCAATACACAAAAGGCTTTGGAATAATTTTTTCTTTTTCCTCGTGGGTTTGCATCATTCATTCATTTCACGTGTTTAAGCGTGAAATTCATCCCATATATATATATATATATAGAAACGACGTAAGTATAGAGGAGTGTTCTGCACACGAGGAAGAGAAATAACGAACAAATGAAAAATGAGGTGACCGCCCGGGAATCGAACCCAGGATCTTCCGATTGCCGGTCAGATATGCTACCACTACACCACGGGCCTCGATCAGTCAGAAGTCGTAATTCTCCTACATAGGGCAGAAACCAATGCCTTGAGAAGGCACCCTCGCAAATCTTGAATATGTACATTTAACTGCAATGACCACGCAGTATATTAATGTATAGAAACGACGTAAGTATAGAGGAGTGTTATGCACACGAGGAAGAGAAATAACGAACAAATGAAAAATGAGGTGACCGCCCGGGAATCGAACCCAGTTAAATGTACATATTCACGATTTGCGAGGGTGCCTTCTCAAGGCATTGGTTTCTGCCCTATGTAGGAGAATTACGACTTCTGACTGATCGAGGCCCGTGGTGTAGTGGTAGCATATCTGACCGGCAATCGGAAGATCCTGGGTTCGATTACCGGGCGGTCACCTCATTTTTCATTTGTTCGTTATTTCTCTTCCTCGTGTGCAGAACACTCCTCTATACTTACGTCGTTTCTATACATTAATATACTGCGTCGTCATTGCAGTTAAATGTACATATTCACGATTTGCGAGGGTGCCTTCTCAAGGCATTGGTTTCTGCCCTATGTAGGAGAATTACGACTTCTGACTGATCGAGGCCCGTGGTGTAGTGGTAGCATATCTGACCGGCAATCGGAAGATCCTGGGTTCGATTCCCGGGCGGTCACCTCATTTTTCATTTGTTCGTTATTTCTCTTCCTCGTGTGCAGAACACTCCTCTATACTTACGTCGTTTCTATACATTAATATACTGCGTGGTCATTGCAGTTAAATGTACATATTCACGATTTGCGAGGGTGCCTTCTCAAGGCATTGGTTTCTGCCCTATGTAGGAGAATTACGACTTCTGACTGATCGAGGCCCGTGGTGTAGTGGTAGCATATCTGACCGGCAATCGGAAAATCCTGGGTTCGATTCCCGGGCGGTCACCTCATTTTTCATTTGTTCGTTATTTCTCTTCCTCGTGTGCAGAACACTCCTCTATACTTACGTCGTTTCTATACATTAATATACTGCGTGGTCATTGCAGTTATATATACTGTATATATATATATATATATATACACACACCGGGTGTCCGAGAATTATCTGTACAATTTTTGGCTGTTATTAAAAGTCAACCATGAAGTGTAGAAATTCCAGTGTTGTCCCATTTTACAGAGAATCTCATTAAGTTTTTTCTGATACCACGTTTTGACAAGTTTTTTAGAAATGTACGCGGGTGACAGACATTGATGATTTAAAAGCAAGAATCACAGCTGCTATTGAGCGAATTGATGTGGATATGCTGCAGCGTACATGGCAACATTTGGAGTATCGATTGGATGTTTTGCGAATCACTAATGGTGCACATATCGAATGTTTGTAACAACGTTACTTTAATAAAAGAAACTTTTGAAAATACAGATTCTAAATAATCTTGTTTAAGAATTTTACTTGTGTTATCAAGAATTTTATTAAAAGATGAAATTGTACAGATAATGTTCGGACACACTGGAATTTCTAAAAAACTTGTCAAAACTTGGTATCAGAAAAAACTTAATGAGATTCTCTGTAAAATGGGACAACACTGGAATTTCTACACTTCATGGTTGACTTTTAATAACAGCCAAAAATTGTACAGATAATTCTCGGACACCCTGTATATATATATATATATATATATATATATATATATATATATATATATATAAACTGAGAGTGCATAATAGTATTACACTATCATATATTAAACATTTTCAGTATCTATTGTTTTGTTTATTCTAATGGCGTTGTAATATGTGTTATTTATACGTATATAATGGTATTATTCTATATTAAACTTTATTTTTGGAAATGAAATAATTGTTATTATGCGTAACTAATATTTGCATTACCTACTGTTTTGTTCACTAATGGCGTCGTTATATGTATTATGCGTATATAAAAGTATTATTCTTGATTAAGCGCTTTTGGAAAGCAAATTTATAAATGCTCGTTTGGGGTTTTTTACTGCCTATTTTGAATGTTTATTTTTCCTATTTGCCTGCCTTTTTTTAAAGGTTTTTAGTGCCTAAACATCCGGGCTCTATTTATCAGTCACATCTTTGATAGTGAGAGGATTAAAGTTTATCAAAGATTATTAAGAATGTACATCTTCAGATATGTATTTTACAGTCGGACAAATGTTAAAATTTAGTTGAAAAACCCCTTAATGCATTTGTATTATCAGGAACTACACGTGATAAAGTAAAAATAAAATGTAGGTTTTGGTAGAGTAGTCAAGGATTCTTACATAAACAAAAGAAAAACACACAAACTCTAAGTGGTAAGCAGTGACATATTAGAGCCATATAAGTCGTAGCATTTTTTTTTTAAACCCTGTATTGGTATTGTAATGAGTGTGAGGTAGCATTAAGAATAGTTTCATTCGTTAATGTACTGTATAGTACATGGCATATTTTCTTTAAAATTTTGCACCTTCATACAGGGAAATAGTGACTAAATTTATTGGAAATATACACATTTTTACCTTTAATTTTTCCGTGTTTGACGATTTTACAATTAAAGTACGGTCAGTGCACTAAAAATATTTATGAACTTCATGAAGGTCGCGGAATATATAGTACAGCAACTGAGACCAGCGAAATGCAAGAGTTATTTTAGAGTCCGGGGTGGCTCATTGAGTGAATAAAGTCTGTAGTGACTTCTGATACCTGGTGATACGGGTTCGAGCCCCATCGGTTCCTAGTTTCTCATTTAATTAACTTCTCCAATTTTCTGTTTTACAAAGTGTACGTTTGCGCTAATATTTACATATATGTGAGGTGGAGAGTACAAAAACCAACCCTCTACTTCACCAGGAAAACTCGAGAGGAGGGGCGACAAGCTTGACCTTCGTGAAATGAGGAATCATCGCACGGAACATTTGAAAGGTTGAAAGCTGTGTGTGTGTGTGTGTGTGTGTGTGTGTGTGGTGTGTGTGTGTGTGTTTCGTGCATTGTTAACTAATTAGTGAGCAGAACTAAAGTTATTAACTAAATAATTGCTCGAAACTCGTGCGTAGGTTTGCTTGTTTCTCGTTAAAAATGCCGATAGATACCTGTCAGATCCGCTTGCAATAATTTGAAATTATAATTCCATGTCAGAGGCCCGTAAAAAAAAAAAGTACACACACACACACACACACACACACACACACACACACGAGTATAGTTTCAATAAATTTATTTTTATTTGTTGTAAAAACAAGATTATTTTGTATGTATTGTTTAAATATCGGAAATAGACTCTTTTAATTAAGTTTAGACCTTGCAGGTTACAGCATATTGGCTTAGCAATTTTTTCATCTTTTATATTCAGATTAATATATATATATATATATATATATATATATATATATATATATATATATATATATATATCAGTAAATAGCCAACAAAATAATTGCTAAATATTATGATAAGAAAGAAAAATATTTGTCCACCACTTGTGCAAAAATTATAATAAATGATTTTATATTAATTAATGTTAGGTCTGTATGACGTAGAGCGGGTGTCAATGGGATATACTTGTAGCGTTTATGCTAAAGTTTAATTTATTATTTTTTTGTATGCGGGAAGGAGGGGTCAAGGGCGAATGCCGGCAAAAGCGCCCCCCCCCCCCATAGAAGAAGAAGAGAGAGCTAAATTCAAGGTCCAGGGTTTTCGAGATGCCTGGACACTGCGTTTGAAAGATTAGAGGTCATATACGAGGGGAAAGATGGATTGAGGAAGAGTGTTCCATAGTTCACCGACTGAGTCGATAAAAGATTGAAAACACCAATTAACTCTCGCGGTACGGAATTGGACAGAAAAGGAATGAGACTGTGTCGAATATGTCTTTGAATATGTGTCTTTTTACTCCTATATTAAAGAAGGTTAAGTTGGGTTGGTTTGGGGTGGGTTGGTTGAGCTCTCAAATAGGTTTATAGTGCCTAAAATACTTAACGGAATCGAAAGGTACGGTTTAGCCCAGAAGAAACTACGAAAAACGAACGCATTTTGGCGCGAACGATATACGAGTAAGTGCGGGGCTCGAATTGAGGGGGGGGGGAATGGCATCCCCCTTGTTATCTAAATAAAATACGCTTTAACAATAACCTAATTCTGACTAAAGCGCAGAAAGTTAAATATCTCAGTATTACGCGTTTTGGCTTATTGAAAGACTAAAATATGTTTGTTTTTATGCGATTTAACTGGTTTAAAATAAATACTTTATGGTCATATAATGCGTTGTGATTAAGGGAAGGGAACGGGGGTGTGGTTGATTGTAATTAAAATGGATTTTATCATGGTATTGCCAAATATAAGTTCCAAGTCACGTGTCATAATTTACTTTCATGAAAAAATATGGAAATCACTAGAAAAAACATTGCACTAAACTGACGATTTTGCTGCCTATTTTTTCCTGAAAAGTCACCAAAATGTAGCAATTATGCAGTTACATTTTTTAAAATTTTCACGACGGGGGGCCATGCTCGAATTTGGCTAATATTTTTGTTTCTTCGGAAAATCGTCGAAAGGAAAATTATGGAAACCTAATCTAACCCAATCTAATCCGAAATATCTTGATCTAACTTAACCATCTAAACCTATCCTAACTTGTCCTAACCTGTTTAGTTAGGTTAAATTAGGTTTCATTAATCTGGTATTTCGACGAGGGCGTAATATTGATCTTGGGATGCTTAGCATACAGGGTGATCCAAAAATGTGTCCAAAACAATTTATTGCAGGTTATTTATTTCGTTTTTTGGGGGGAGAGGGGGACTTCTTTATTCACCCTGTACTATTTTTCATATATACTCCCGTAAGTACGTAAAGGAAATCGGCGACAACTTCAACATGGTTGAATCGGCCTTGGAAGTTTATTAGGCTAGGTATGCAACTTAGGTCCTTGTCATGGCCTACGAGCCAAGGCTTAAGTAATGAGGTACTGTGACAAGGACTTAAGTAATGAGGCATTGGCACTGTTTGCGAGACAAAAATCTTGCCTGACGAGATGTCGAGGAATTTTTCTCGAATGCAAAATACAGTATTTTCGAGAAGTGTTTGACTTCCATTAAAAAAGACGACGCGAAACAAAGTTACCTGACCTGACCTAACCTAAACTAACGTAATTTAACCTAACCCTCATTTACAAAGATTGGTATAAAAAGTCTGTAAACGAAAAGATAAAATTAGACTAACATTTTTCTGGACATAATTCCAAAAAAGACAAAATCTATTTGTTTTTGTTTTGTCAGTTGGTGTGTGTGTGTGTGTGTGTGTGTGTGTGTGTGTGTGTGTGTCTTATACGTAAAGTAATTCCCACACACACTAGTCCTAAACTGTTTCAAATCCAACTTCCAACCATTGTTGCGAGTTGGGTTATCATTTAAACTAAACATGCTTCTAAAATCGACATCGTTGAACCCGCGTAAGAGCTTGAAAACCTCGATCAGTTGACCGCGCAGCCTCCGAGTTTACAGCGAAAACAAGTTCAGGGCGCGTAACCGTCGATTGTAGCCCATATGCCTAACGGAAGGGATTAACTTTGTGGCCCTCGCCTGCACTCGCTCCAGCCTCTCAATATCTTTCCTGAGGGTGTGCGACCAGAACTGCACTGCATACTCCAGGTGCGGCCGAACCAGGGAATTGTACAGTGAGAGCACAATCTCCTTGTTCTGAAACTGAAATTGCCTCCTGATATAACCCAACAGCTTCTGGGCTTTCTTTTCCACCTCTACGCACTGTTTGGTAAACTTAAGGTCGCTGCTAATTAGCACACCCAAGTCCTTTTCCGAATCAGTCGCCTCGATATTGTTCCAGAACATCGAGTAGTTCGACTTGGGATTGGCGTAGCCAATGTGCATCACCTTGCACTTACCCAAGTTAAACGGCATTTGCCATTTTTCGGACCACTCTCCTATCTTACGTAGATCCACACGCAGTTGCTTTATCGCCTCGGGCGTCCCAACATTGGCCCCAAGCTTTGTGTCATCAGCGAATTTGGCGATCCTACTGGCGATGCCACCGTCGATATCATTTATGTAAATGATAAACAACAGTAGCCCCAAAACGGAACCCTGAGGAACCCCACTAGTGACCGAGGCCCAACCCGAACTAGCCCCTTTAATTACAACCCTCTTCCGCCTATTCTTCAGCCAGTTTTCAATCCACCTACCTACTTCCCCACCAATACCCAGCGCGCGCACTTTGGCCATTAGCCGGCGGTGAGGTACCTTATCAAAGGCTTTCTGAAAGTCGCGATAAAGTATATCAATCACCCTACTCTTATCATACTCACTCAACATGACGTGGAAAAACTCGAGCAAGTTGGTGAGACAAGACCTATGCCGTCTAAACCTATGTTGGGAGTCCTCAAGCAGCTTGTACGAATCCAAATGGTCAACGATCCTATCCGCTATTATCCCCTCTAATAATTTACGTACAACTGAAGTGAGACTAGTTCCCTGGACTTTCGTGATCCCCTTTCTTAAAGATAGGGGTCACGTTGGCTTCCCTCCAGTCACCAGGCACCTGGCCCGGCTCCAACGATTTGTTGAAGACTGTAGCCAGGTGGGGAGCCACCTGGTCGCGCACCTCCCGCAACACTGTCGGGAGAAACTGGTCTGGCCCAGGAGCCTTAAACGCGCTCAGTTTGTCTATTCTATCGGCAACGACTGTCGCGGTACATCGAACACTATCGATGAGAGAGAGTTACAAGGAGTTACAAGGAAAAGAAGTACCTCAAAAGGCCTTGCGGCCCATACCGAGGAGATACCAATGGCAACGGGTGCCACGGAAAATTTTTTACAAACTCAAATAGTGTGCAAGATTTGGTCTAACCTTTTCTTGAACTGATACACAGAGGAACTGTTCACAACTTCTGAAGGTAACCTGTTCCACGTGTCACAGATCTTATACGTAAAGTAATTCCCACACACATTAGTCCTAAACAGTTTCAAATCCAACTTCCAACCATTGTTGCGAGTTGGGTTATCATTTAAACTAAACATGCTTCTAAAATCGACATCGTTGAACCCGCGCAAGAGCTTGAAAACCTCGATCAGTTGACCGCGCAGCCTCCGAGTTTCCAGCGAAAATAAGTTCAGGGCGCGTAACCGTCGATTGTAGCCCATATGCCTAACGAAAGGGATTAACTTTGTGGCCCTCGCCTGCACTCGCTCCAGCCTCTCAATATCTTTCCTGACCAGAACTGCACTGCATACTCCAGGTGCGGCCGAACCAGGGAATTGTACAGAGAGAGCACAATCTCCTTGTTTCGAAACTGAAATTGCCTCCTGATATAACCGAACAGCTTTGGGCTTTCTTTTCCACCTCTACGCACTGTTTGGTAAACTTAAGGTCGCTACTGATTAGCACACCCAAGTCCTGTTCCAAATCAGTCGCCTCGATATTGTTCCCCAACATCGAGTAGTCCGACTTGGGATTGGCGTAGCCAATGTTCATCACTTTGCATTTACCCAAGTTAAACGGCATTTGCCATTTTTCGGACCACTCTCCTATCCTACCTAGGTCCGCACGCAGTTCCTCGATCGCTTCGGGCGTCCCAACATTGGCCCCAAGCTTGGTGTCATCAGCGAATTTGGCGATCCAACTGACGATGCCACCGTCGATATCATTTATGTAAATGATAAACAACAGTAGCCCCAAAACGGAACCCTGAGGAACCCCACTAGTGACCGAGGCCCAACCCGAACTAGCCCCTTTAATTACCACCCTCTGCCGCCTATTCCTCAGCCAGTTTTCAATCCACCTACCTATTTCCCCACCGATACCCAGCGCGCGCACTTTCGCCATTAGCCGGCGGTGAGGTACCTTATCAAAGGCTTTCTGAAAGTCGAGAGTTGGGCTATCATTTAAACTAAACATGCTTCTAAAATCGACATCGTTGAACCCGCGTAAGAGCTTGAAAACCTCAATCAGTTCACCGCGCAGCCTCCGAGTTTCCAGCGAAACCAAGTTCAGGGCGCGTAAGCGTCGATTGTAGCTCATATGCCTAACGAAAGGGATTAACTTTGTGGCCCTCGCCTGCACTCGCTCCAGCCTCTCAATATCTTTCCTGAGGGTGGGCGACCAGAACTGCACTGCATACTCCAGGTGCCGCCGAACCAGGGAATTGTACAGAGAGAGCACAATCTCCTTGTTCCGAAACTGAAATTGCCTCCTGATATAACCCAACAGCTTCTGGGCTTTCTTTTCCACCTCTACGCACTGTTTGGTAAACAAGGTCGCTGCTAATTATCACACCCAAGTCCTTTTCCAAATCAGTCGGTCGCCTCGATATTACTCCCCAACATCGAGTAGAGAGAGAGAGAGAGAGAGAGAGAGAGAGAGAGAGAGAGAGAGAGAGAGAGAGAGAGAGAGAGAGAGAGATGAACCGATCTGAGAGGTGAGCTAAGTGGATGAGTGATCGACGTTTTTGTCTTCCGATTTCCCACCTCTCCATTTTTTGGCGCGTGGCTCCATTGGAATCTTTTATCTCATTTTAGGAGACGCGGTGTTTGGTGTGGGTGTCGGGGGGGGGAGGTCTTCTGACTTCCTTGTGGGGTTAGTAAGACCCGGGATGCGGAGCCCTAAACTAACGAGAATTTGTTCTTCACGCCCGCGCGCTCCCGGTTAAGCCCGGGCACAATTTCTTTTCTACACACACACACACACTTTCGTTTTTCTCCCTACCCCCTCACCTTTCATCCTTCTTCCCCCTCCCCCTCCCTTTCGACGTTCTTTTCTTCCCCCTTTTCGTCGTTCTTCCTCCCTCCTTCTTCCATTTAAATTTATCTTTCATTTTTCTTTGTTTGGTTACATCGTCGACCTGTACCGTCGGACTAAGCATTTTTTTGTGAACCAACCGTAGAAGGGCGAGGCGGTTTGTCTGTTAATGCTTGCTCATCGCCGTCGTAAACTTCTAATAAAAATAGTAGCATCCAAATGTCCCATATCCCCAGGAAGTGGGGGTTAGGACCCTAAACCAGGGGTACCTTAGAAAAATATATTAAATATTTGATCCATCAGTTCGCATTTTGGGAAAGTTAGTGAAATGCAAAACTACAGGGTGTTCGAAAAGTCCCGCCACCCCCTACAAAATGTACATATTGTAATACCAATTTTATTTTTGTCTGATTACTTGTATTTATATGTGGTGGGTGTAATTTAAGAAACAGTGGTGGGTGTAATTTAAGAAACAGTGGTGGGTGTAATTTAAGAAACAGTGGTGGGTGTAATTTAAGAAACAAGTCACTAGCAACGATTACTTTAATTACAGTAAATACTAATCAAGAATATCTGTGTGCGCACCATTATTTTCGTAACAAAGGATTATGCACCTCCATGTGCGGTGTGAGAATCGACGCAGCATTGCTGGAGTGATTGCACCAAATGCATCTCGAATAGCGTGTTTCAGTTCCTCTGTTGTGCGGTAACGCACCCGGATACTTTCTGCTTGACAAAACCCCATAACGCATTGTCACATGAAGACATCTGGACTTCGGAGCGGCCACTCAAGAGGGGCAGGTAAATGTTGCGAGCAACGGCCGATCCATTTGTCTCTGAACACTTCGTTGAGGAATTCCCTCACATTAATGGCAAAATGAGCCGGAGCCCCGTCTTGTTGAAACCACACCCGACCAAGCAGCCCTAAACGTTTGAGCTCAGGCACAAACCAGTTGAGGTAGGCAGTTTGGTTGACAGGACCCTCCTCAAAAAAATATGGACCGAACAAGTTCCTGGCAGACACTGCAGCCCATATCATCACGTGCGGTGGATGGTGTTCCAGTTCCTCAAATAAGTGTGGATTTTCCTTGCTCCAAAAGTAAACATTTCTTATTTTGGCGCTACGGTAAATTGCACACTCGTCAGAAAAAATCACTGTTCCACGTGCAGGAATTTTTGGAAAAACAGTCAAAAACCGTTCACAGGCTTCATATCGTTTCTGCATGTCTGTATCGTTTAATTCATTAACAAATGACGGGCGGTATGGTTTCATGACGAGATCTTTTGTCACGTGATCTCTCATTGTGGACATGGGGACTGCAAGTTCTCGTGATCGTTTCCGAAGTGATTTTTTTCGGTGGACGAACCACCGATGCAATCACACCTTCACATTGTTCCGCTCGCGTTGTTGGTCTTCCCGACCGTGGTCTGTCCTTGATGGAGCCAGTTTCAAACAGCTTTTTCTCCCATCGTAATACCGTCTTGTTTAGTGGTGCAGCCTTATTGAATCTCGTGTTGAAATCATTCTGGATATCATGCATCGTTTTGCCAGTATGTGACCTTTCATGAGCCCTTATGCTCATCACTATCCTTTCCTCCAGAGTGTAAGTGGACTGGTCTGCCATTGTTCACACAACTCTAATACCTGAAAAAGAAAAAATGTCAATGGATCACATATAAATTCAATTAATCACGCAAAAATAAAATTGGTATACAATATGTACATTTTGTAGGGGGTGACGGGACTTTTCGGACACCCTGTACTTTGGGAATTAGTTTAAGAAACCGAAATGATGAATTTTGGCAGTTGAAGCTTTAAAAGACGAGATTTCAGGACCACTTTACATCATTGGAGATCGAGAGGAAAGTATGAATTTTGAATTTTTTTTCTAATTTTTACATTTAAAGCATTATTTTGTCAGATTTTGGGACGTGTGTGTGTGTGTGTGTGTGTGTGTGTGTGTGTGTGTGTGTGTGTGTGTAACTTATACCGAAAGTAGGTTGTTTCACCTGTTTTCTATAGTGACTATAGGCTCTGATAGCTCGGCCTTTAAGCAAAAGACCTAAACCAAGGGTCTCAGATCCGCCTTTTCCTTACGAGTGTAACTTGCTTCCATATTAACCATTGCATCTTATTCTACCTGCAACAAAAAAAAAAGGTCCCAAAAGAAGACATCAATTTTACCATTTGTTTTAGTTCTCATGTATTACTTTTGTAAATTTAATTCAAATTAAATTTTCCTACGAAACCGGACTTATGGGACACCCTGTATATACAGGGTGTCCCAGGACTTTGTCAATATTTCAGAAGATTATTTTTGAGGTCATTCCCAGTCAAAAATGTCCCATGAACATAGGTTCTATTCTCAACGGTTACGTAGCTATGGGTATTTGAAGTTAAAGATTGGTTCGCACATAATAATCTATTTTATTGAACGAGTGCTAAGTGTGAAAATAAACACCCACTCTAATAGACAGTTTATTTCCACGACAGTTTCGATGCCCACTGGCATCCTCCTCGGGAGAACGGGATCTAACCTAGGTACGAATTTCTTAACGGTCGGTCCCTGGACTGTTTTCCCTCTTGTTTTGGTTCATTCGTTTTTATGTATCCACCCGAAGAGGATGCCAGTGGGCATCGAAACTGTTGTGGAAATAAACTCTGTCTATTAGAGTGGGTTTTTATTTTCATATTTTGACCTTCACGTAGAAAAAAGTGAAGTTCTTTTGCAAGTGCTAAGTATGTACAGCTCAGTCTACAATAAATGTTCAAAATGGCCGCCTTCAGCTTGAATATACATTCTAACTCGTCGTAATATTGAATGAGAGATGAATTGCTTCGTCGAATTATGGATGCTGCAGAACGCATTCAGAACGAGCCTTGCTGATACAGAGTATCGTTGAAGGTAAAGACGGTGTTCTCCACTAACACCTTGTGTAAACGGAGAAAAGATGGCTTGTATTCCAAAAGTATTGTGACTGTTAACGTAAAGATTATTTATTGGCTTATCCAGCTATCCCGGGACCCATATGCAGCTATCTCGGGACCCATATCCAGCTGTCTCGGGACTCGTATCCAGCTATCCCGGGACTCATATCCAGCTATCCCGGGACCCATATCTAGCTATCCCGGGACCCATATCCAGTTATCCCGCTCATTGTCACGCGTCGAAACTTGAACAGCGACGCCTATGTATAGCTATGAATGGGCGGTGGCGAATAGATTCCAAAAGGTTGGCAGTATCGTAATAACCAACCGTCAGTCATAAAAGTTTAATCGTTGGGATTGACCTCGCAAGGGCACATCGGTCTTTGTAACTTCCCCTTCCATCAATAAAATTAACATACCATTATTTGAGACGAGTTTTGATGTTTTCCAAAATTGTTTTCCATTATGGTAATATATAGGTGCAGTGGAAGGCCACGCCTATTCGAGTCAGCGTCCATTTCATTAATTATCTTTGATTAACATTAATTAGAGCGTGGGTGAAAAGACTTTTTTGGTTTTGGTTTATTTAATTATTTTAATTATTTTAATAATAATAATAATAACAATAATAATAAAGACAATTATTATTGGACACCCCCACCTTTTTATTGTGTGATAAGACGTATTATTTACAACTGTCTAGTGTCTATATACTCATATTAAATGTCTCGCATTTAGCGTTAAAAATGTGAAATCTCGTATTTACTTTAAGAGACCGGTCAAGACTTTCCTCCATATCGAACTGACGAGGAAATCCTAATACAAACAATATTACAAGATAAATTGAACCATAAAAAAGGAAAATGTACTACGTGTCACGTCCCTGAAACGGCATGTAGCAGACTTTCCCTTTTTGCCCTTCGACTAAAGCTACGAAACAAGAGTGGGTTGCGGTTGGATTGGTCTGGTTTGACTTGGTGGGAGTTGGTTTAGTTACGTTTGATTCGTTTTACATTGCACCATTTCAATTTTTGTCGGGTTGAATTGGGTTGAGTTGGGTTAGGTTGGGTTAGGTTAGGTTGCTACAATAAGCTCGAGGAAAGAAAGCATTCACGAGCATTCTTGATAAAAAATAAATGAAGGACAATAAGAAGTATGAGATTAAGTTACGTTGTAAAAAATTTTATGACACTTTTTATTGCAAAATTTTTAAAAATAAAATTAAAACGTGTGGGGGTGAGAGAATTTAGGGGGAGGGGGCGGAATGTCATATTTGAACTAAATTTAGGGGTAACTTTTTTTTCCAAAGGTTATCGTCCAAATTTCAGTCAAAGACCGAAGAAATTTTGACGATGGAATAAGAATTATTTAATTAATTTGTTAATTAATAATTTATCATTTCCAATTAATTTCAAAAAATTTTAAAAAATTAATTATAAAATAAAGACTAAATTTTTTATATGAATCCTTAATTATTAATTGAATCCTGCGCGCGCGCGCGCGCGCATGTTTTATTATGAACACACATTTTGTATATTTTGCTAAATTACTGACCCTCCCCCCCTTCTTAGCTATAGATTAATGTGGAGACACGCAACTTAACGCGCTCCCCTAAAGCACGTGGGCGACAGCGCAACGACGACTCAAAAAAGGGGTCCTCCATACGAAATGCGAAAGACCGATCGACGCTTTACTTGATGATGCGTGCGTTTGTTAGTTCGTTTTTACATTAATATTAATAATAATATGTTCAAAGCATCTCAAAATCCTGACGATATTTTCATTGAGTGACGACCTTCGGGAGGGGAGACAAGAGCTATCTGAGGGGAGCGACGAGGGGATGGGGGTTCGAGTACCCCGTGTAGGGGACTCAGGGCGGAGTAAGGGAATGGCGGTTTCTGTTGAGGGGGAGGCGTAAGATCGATTGAACAGAGAGTGAGAGATGCTGTAGTCAGCTTCTCATTGTGAAGGGGCCAACACGTCCGTGGCACTGGGTCGTCTTAAAGTGCCAACTAGGGTGGGATCTCGCTCCGGAGGACGAGGAATCCTTCTCCGATAGGATGAAGAAGCCAAGATTTAAGGATTAATTCATTGATATACGATGAGACAAACCTAAAAGAACTTTCGCGTGAGATATCTCGCTTTCAAAACCAGACAATTTTTTTTCTTTTTCTTTTTAACTTTATTTCATCTTATGTAAAGCTAAAAAAAATATCTATATTATTATTATCATCATCATTAATAATAATAATAATTATTATAATGATAATGATTGGTTGTGGAGAACTTGGATGTTTTTTCTCCCTCGTCACTCAGAGTACTTTTGGCGAATTGAGGGAGGAAAGTTTTAGAGTTGAGAAATGGTTTCTGTTTTTGGTAAAAAAAAAACAAAAAAAATTATTATTTTAAAGTTAAGTGAAATTTGACGAGTTTGAAAAAGTTTTTTTATTTTATTATTTGGGTCCAGTAGAAATAGACGTACAAAG